>JAQPPZ010001878.1:0-18534 GCA_028583015.1 Wollemia nobilis | reverse complement strand
AAGAATCCCTAAAGTTCTCAATAGTTGCAAAACACAAAAAATTTGCAAAATGTCAAAACTCCAAAATTTGACAAACTACGATGCACACATCAAAAGGCACAAACAACGAGTGATTTTGGTCACTCCACAACCCCAATCCCTTGCTCGAAAGAAAAAAAATTAAAATAAACAAGTGATCTCATCACTACAATGAGCAAGTATCCCAATACAATTGAAGAAAAGAAGGGAGTTGACCTTGAATACCTGGAACTCTCAGCACTCTATAGGTCATAAGGCAAGCTTCAGTACCAATTTGGTTGATAGCCTATCGGTAACAAAAGAAAACCTATCGCATGACGATATATCTGTCACATTAACTTGCGTACAAATCAATATTTGCATGTGGATGAGCTAGCTTATGGCATCCTAGATTACACCACAGATTAATCTTAGTACATACAACAAAGGAATTCGTGGAGCTAATTAGGTGATCCTCAGTATAGGTTCGGTTGAAAGCCCATCTGGCACTGGCGGTATCCTAACAAATACCACTAAATGAACTCAATTGCACACATAGGGATATGAAATAACTGGGTCAAAAACAAGTCTGATTCATACCTTAGTCAAAAAGTCTTGTAAGATAAAGTACAGTCATGGATGGTGAGTTAAAACTGACTGAATCTCAGAAAACCTTACATTCATTCCAAAACCATCTGCGCTACTTATCATCCTTATGATACCATCAGAAAATACAAAAAAATAAAAATAAAAACCATGTAAATAAAGAGCTTCTTAAACAGCCTATAGTGCAATCATCACAAATGTCATTCATCCATTTCACCTCGAATATCACATAGATATCAAAAACATTTACATTCATAATAACATCTGCATTCATCAAAATAAATATAAACATGCATAACAAAAATCACATCATCACATGTACAAAACCAAAAATAAAATCGATATATATATATATATATATATATATATATATATATATATATATATCGTCAAAAAGATGCCCGCAGGCTACAAAACCGGTCCTCAGACCCCGCAATCATATCCAAAAACCCAACCTAAGGCGTCGACCACCATGATCACGCAGGATCGGTGCGACGGGAACTACCCCCCATGGTGTGGGTCCTACGAGACCCTATAGGGCGGCTACTACTAGCCCCCGCATCATGCCTGCTACCACCCCCCTCATCTAACTGCCTGTGACGAGATGATGCTGATTGCTCAGTCAGACTATCCCTTGTTCGGCACGAAGATCCATCAATCGAAGGCTCAGGTAGCTGCCCACCGAGGTGGATGACCTACCTCTCCAAGTCTATTCGGTACAGACACCACTTTGCCTCTCACCGATGATAGATAGACAATGCATCATCGCGTTGTGCCAAAGCTCTATCCTGCTCTGCCAACTGAGCACGTAGAAAATCCCTCTCCTGTCGCGCATCCCCCAGCTCCCGCCTCGCATCCCCCAACTCTAGATCCCGCATCCGCAGTAGCCCTGTCAGTCGCGCAATCTCAACGCCTACATCCGACCCCACCTCCTCTGTATCTGTCGGACGCATAGGACTCACGGGGACAGTAGCCTGCTCAGGCTCCAACTGCTCCTCCACATCCCGCACGTCCGATCGCTCCAGAACACCCAAGTCCACATCCTCATCTCCCACATCCACCATGTCCGCATCATCCAACGGACCTCCCCAATCACCCCCTACTGCCTCAGCATCCTCCACTGCCACCTCCGCGCCTCCCAGTGGCCCCTCTCCTCTCCAATGCTGCAGTACCCACCACGAATCATACTCAGTGGTAGTCCCAATGCCATCCACATCCGAGACCTCAATCACTGCATCAGACTCCTTGCCCAATGGCGCAGTGACCGGTGGCTCCAGATCCCTCTCATCCCCCCGCTACCGATAGACCACGGGCTCACCAGGCAACCCCTGGCGCACCCCAAACTATCGTGTAACCCGATGGTACGAAAAGAACTCATGCTCCGTCCCGTGCCGCCCAGTCAACCACCGCTCCCTCCGTACCCATCGAAGCCACTCTCCGACCTCGAGGCCGGGTCGGACGGTCCCGATAGGGATGCCAAAACACCTCCCCTGGAGTGAGCCAAGAAAAGGAATCAGTGTAGTGCTCAACGACACCTGCCCATCGCCGACTCTGCCCCTGCTCCGCAGACCGCCGCCACAATGCTGCATAGCCAATCTCATCGTCATCCATCACCGCCCACATCGTCCACGGTAACCCGGTCGGCCTCTCCAATGCTATGTGCTGCCGACCCCAAAGACTGAAGAAGATAACTGCAACTCACCCCCTTCCGCTGTCGACAGCGAATGCCGTACAGCTCCCCGTAGAGCTGTGCCAACAATGTCTATCCCCATCCATAAATCAGCGGTGCCTCTATCGGGCACTCTACCAACTGCCATACCAACTCCAACAGGTTCCACGGGAACCTCTCGCCTGACGAATCAGGTAGAAGCATGTTAGAAATGAGGCCCATCAAGAATGAGTGCCTCACTCCTAACACCCCTCTCTCCTGCCAACAGCTAACAAAAATTTCGCTAGCCTGACAGTCCACCTCGGTTGTCTCCACTGGGTTCGTTACACCCAGCCGCTCCACATGCCCAAAACATCTTGTCAGTATAGCAGTCCGTTGATCACGTGATGATGTCCTAATGGGCAGTCCATCTATCAGAATCCGAAGCAACCGATAAACGTCCTCCAGTGTCACAGTCATCTCCCCTATCGGAAGATGGAAAGTGTTGGTCCGCGGATCCCAAACTTTGATCAGGGCCGTCAGATAGGCCTGATCCGGGACCACAGGCTCCAGTCGAGCCACCTGCTTGAGCCCAAGGGCATCAAGCCACTGCCAGTCAACATCAGTCAGCGCCGACCGTGCCTCAACGAATGCGGTAGGTACACGGTACCGGCTCCTAACCTGCAAAACAAATAACACAAAAATTCAAAATTAATTTTTCAGATGTAGGGTTCCTAAGCTTAACTGATAATTACAAAAAAAAAAAAAATGCACTTACGGGTTTTGCCTCGGCTCCGCCGCTCGGACCAGTTTGTGCACTCATGATGACAGAGAGAATTTCGGCAGCGCTTCGCTTCGCAGAATTACCTCCTCCTCCCGGAACTCACAAATCACGTGAAAAAAATGACACAAATGAGCCCAAATCCAGGTTTTGGGCCTTAAATAAGCTCTGCTAACTGGAAATCGTCCTTGGCTGGGACGAGCGCTCTGGTCAGCGCTCGTCCCACCCAGGGACAATTTCTGTAATTGGAAATCGTCCCACCCAGGGATGATTTCCAGCCAGAAAAGTCAAAACATCAAAAAATCAACAAAAATGAACTAAAAACAAAAAATAAATTTGCCTAATAAGAGTGCTGTTGCACTTGACATCCCGACATACTAAATAGGCATTGGCATTACAAAATGTCACTATCCTACCCCCCAAGAAGGCTAATATAGCCGGACCGCTCCACGGGCGGACTGGATTGCGCACAATTTAATCCCCAAATGGTGTCACAAAAACAACAAAAACAATAAAAAAATACACAAAAACAAACAAAGAATAACATTGTCGGATACAAGTGCTATTGCACTTAACCTCTAGGCAAAGAAAATCGATGTCGAGGTTCAAATTATCGCTCTCCTACTTCCCCAAGAAGGCTACAATAGCCATACCACTCCACGGGAAGTTAGATTTTCGATTATTTCACCTCATTACGGCATCACCAAAAGGGTTAACACCCACCAAAAATAGGTCCAAATGTTGGAAAAATTGCACACGATTAATGGTAAACCCTCTAAAGGCACCCTTGCACAAGTCATCTTGAGTCAAGCGACTCGTCGCTTCTCTCACGAAGGTCATTCCCTCATCAATCCGTCGCTTGAGGGGGTAGTCACACTTAGTCACCAACCAACAATCACACACCCAATTAAGGAAAACGACATGCATTCAAAGAATCATTGACAAAGACAATCACGCTCCTGCTTGGGGCAGTAAAAAGCAACAATCAAATCAATCAAACACTTGGCATTTCGTGAATCATGAACACAAGGTTCCCCCCGAGGATAAAAATGCCCTTTTCCCTGTTCATGACTGATCAATGTCTAAGTTCAAGTCACACCTCACCAAAACAGAGTTAATACTTGAAATCAAATTCCTTAGCTCGTCAGAAGCAAGGATTCAAGAATGCATGCCCTTTCCATACTTGGGGCATCAAAAGTTGGTTAAGTTACCAAGAAACCCTAATCATTAGTGCTTTGGTTATCTATTTTTGCTTAGCACTGCGTCACCCGCAGCGCTTCCCAAAAAGGGGCATCTGTAGACACCAAAACAACACCAATCCGATTATGTGACTGCAAGCACTGATCGCTTTGACAAACACAGCCCCCAGGGCAGCCCTTAGAGGTCAAACAATGGTCTTAACGACTTTCATAGCAATTTTGTGAGGTCAAGAAGCAATTTGGCACACTTAGACACTTTGCCTAGTAATCGTCTCACCCAGGGACGATTTATGAAATCGTCCCTGGGTGGGACGATTTCCAAGTTTAACGGGCAAAAAGACAAATGAGGCCAAGTGGCAGCCCAGAACAGTCAATTGATGACTCCTGCCTCGCGCGCGTGTGTGAGTGGACAAATAGGCCGTTTGAGGACCGTCACAAGGGCAGTTATGAAAGCCCAAGTCAATGGAGGACTCCCCTCCCTCATGGGAAGACAAGACTGCCACATGGCGCCTATGACCAACACATGGCATTTGTGCTTCCCTCCCAAAAGAGACCCCATGGGTCTATAAAAGGGGGGACTTTTCTCACCCAAGAGAGACAGGTTGAAGGAGTTTTCAAGCAACGAAGTGTTGCCGAGTTGAAGACCCACTTGCATCCCTTTTGGTTCACCTTCCCACATCCACCAATCTCTTTTGCAAGGGAGGTTGTTGGGTGGATTTTGGAAGCTTGAACCTGACCCAAATCCAACACATGGACACCTGAACCAACCAATTCACCGACCCCCCAATCCTAAGAGGTTTTGGGCCCATCCCTAGTGGATTGGCGCCAGAATCAAGTGCCAACGGTGGGAGGCCCACTTGGGCACCCCCGCACTTTTTAATTTTTAGAGCATTCTAGATTACTTTTTCAGGTTGCATTTTGTGTTATTATGTTTGGTTAACTCACAGATGCAATTTCGTAACTTTTGGTCAGATTCTAATATGTTTTGTGTCACTTTGTTGTTTCATTGACTTGTAGGTGGCAATATCAAATTCTTGAAGATAGAGGCCAAATTGGGTGAATTCGACCATCTGGGTCGTCCCAAAATGGCCCCAATTACATAACCCCCCCCTGTCTACAGGTGTTTTGGAGACCTCGGGAGTTGACATTGGAGCATGTTAGTTCGGCTTCCCCAACACAGAAGAAATCATCCCACCCAGGGATGATTTACAGTCAGAAATCGTCCCACCTAGGGACGATTTCCAGTTGAAAGTAGATTGGCCGACTGTCTCAGTGGCAATGGCCTGTTGGTAACATTTTATGTCTTCTGGCAAGTTTTCAGGTTTTTTAGAATCATTTTGTTTACTGTTTTAGATATATGTTTGCATGCATATTTCGTTAATTTTAAAGAACAAACACCTTTCATTTGTAGCAGGTGCTACTGACATCTTGGTTGTTTCTTTGTTCGCAAGAGAAGCAACAGAGGTGAAGAACTCATCGACATCAGCGGCGACATCATCTTGGCCCGCCCATTGCAATCGTGGGCACGCGGAAGGAGGAAGACTAAGTCAAACATTGTAACAAAGACAAATTTAACGCTCCTAGCCCCTAAAAATGGAGGAGACGTCTATGTAATCGAGGATAATATATTTGAATAAAGAGGGCTGTGATTTCTTTACATCTTTTCTATCCTTTCCAAATTGTCTCTTTTCTTTGTTTTTGTGCATAAGGTTAAAGCGTTACATTTCGTCTTACATTGCATAATTAGTGTTTCCTTTGCCCGGAATCTTGTGCTTTCAATAGGTTTTTATAGTCATAAGTTTATTTTAATAAAAGAAATAAAATTAAGTAGTGAGGAATGTAAAGATGCTTTTAAAAATATTTGGAATATGAGTGATTGTCTAGTGGTTTCTTCTATAGGAGCTTCAAATAGTATTGCAACAATATGGGACAAACGCAAATGGGATGGGTAATTGTTAGAAGTAAAAAGTAATTGGGTTGCTAGACTATTTTGTAGGAAAGAGGAAAACATCAAAGTTAGGGTTATAATTGCATATGCTCCAATTATAGTTACTTGTAAAAAATGTTAGAAGGACCTTAGCAGACTTTTGTGAAATATAGTGAATGATTCATTGTAGTCTATGAATTCTTTGGGGTGATTTCAACACTATTCTATCTCCTTTGGAAAATAAGGGTGGTATTCCAACATGGTCTAAATCAATATAAAATTTTGCTTCATTTGTCAATTCAAATGGACTTTGGGATGTCAGTCCTTCAAGTTTTCAATATACATGGGATAATAAATGCATTAGGTAAACTCATATAGTATAAATATTGGATAGCTTCTTGTTATCAAACAAATGGTTGCAAATAAATTATACAATATGTTTTCAGATATTTTATTGCAAGCAAAATCATATCACAAACCCTTTCTTTTGACTTGTGATTTACCCAATAATGGTCATCACAAACTATTTTATTTCTAGTCTATGTGTCTCCAAGACCCCAATTTTTTCTAGATGATTATGTTATAGTAGGATGATGTAAATTTTGGAGGATCATGTACAAGTTTGTTAAAATATGAAATATTTAGAGCAAATGAAGATTTGGAATGCCAAGTTTTTTGGAAATATTTTTAAAGAAAAAATAAATTGAATTCAAGCTCAAAAATTTATAAAATATAGTATAAACTAATGGAATAGATTAGGATTCTTATGTGAGAGGAAAACAATTGCTTTTTTATTATCATAATGCATTGAAAAAGGAGTCATATTGGTTCTAAAAATCTAGGAGAAATGGCTCAAGGAAGGAGATAGAAATACAAAAATAAATCATGCTATAACAAAAATAAATTTTTCTTTTCATCACATCAAAAATTATTTTAACTCTAGATGGATGAAATATTGAGGAAGAAGAAGATATAATAAAGGAAGCAAATAATTATTTCAAAAATATTTTGTTAAATACTAGGCAAGACAAGGATGCAAAGGATAAGCTTTTGCAAAATATTACATCAATTATCACACAAGGATAAAATAAAAATTTGATGAAGATATCTATGGATGAGCCACTTGAAGTGGTTTTCTCTATCCATCCTAACAAGGCACTTGGCCCTAATGGATTTCCTACAATTTTCTTTCAAAAAATTTAGAATTTATTGAATATTGACATGTTGTAGTTGAAGAGGCTTGGAAAAGGAAGGCTATAATAAATGATATGTCACTATTATTATATTAGTTCCCAAGAAAGGCAAGACAAAATATTTTGATAATTTTCATCCAATAAGCCTTTATAATATGATTTATAAGACCATTCCAAAAATGATGGCAAATAGGTTGAAAGGAATTCCAGATTATATTATCTCAAAGGAACAATGTGGTTTTGTTCATGGTAAACAAATTTTTGATGGTATAATTATTGCATAGGAGGCCATACATTCTCTTTATTCCATGAAAAAATCAAGCATGCTTATGAAATTAGATATGAACAAAGCACATGATAGAGTTTCCTAAAGTTTTGTACATGATATTCTAAAAAAACTTGGTTTTGATTATAGTTGGTATGAATAGATTCAATATTGTTATAGCATTGCAAAATATTATATTTTGATCAATGATTATCCTCTTGGTTACTTCAAGTCATCTTGTGGACTTCGCCAAGGTGATCCACTATCTCCTTGCCTATTCATTATTCTTGTGGAGGCATTAAGGATAGCTTTCTCCAAGGTAAAAATAGAAGGAAAAATCAAAGATATTCAAGTTGCAAAAAATGGTTCCTATAAATCTCATCTCCAATTAATTGATGAAACTTTTCTTTTAGGCCATCCCTAAACTGATGAGGCCATGGAGTTTAAATTATCATTCTATGAGAAGGCCACTGGAAAATTGGTTAGTACTATAAAATCTAAGATTTTTTCATTAAAACTACCTTATATTTACAATGAGTATTATAATTATTTTAGGATTTAAAAATGAAAAAATTCCATCAACCTACTTGGGTATTCCTTTGTCTCATAAAGGAAATAAAAATGAGCTTTAAGTCTCTTGTTTGGATAGAATGAAAGCTTATTTGGTAGGTTGGAAAAGTAAGTTCTTAGACATGGTGACAAGGCTACAACTCATAAAGACTACATTACAATCCATCCCTATTTATATGATGTCACTTTTAAGATTACCAGTAGGTATAGCATAAAAAATTAATAAAATTTAAAGAGACTTTCTTTGGAAAGGATGCAAAGAGAAATTTAGGTTTCCTCTTTGTAAGTGGGACAGGGTCTGTAAAGGAAAGAATGTTGGAGGAGCGGGCTTGTGGAATTGCATACTTATGAGTTTGGTATTAGGGGTAAATCTTGGGTGATTCTTTAGAGATCAAGGAAATAATTGGGCAAAAATATTACTTAAAAATGATATAGGTCCTATTGATGCAATGAAATTATCTAGGAAAAGAACCCTACCCAAAGGATCATCAATATGAAACTTCATATGAGATAGTTTACAATTGATTAAAAATATATATATTAGATGGTCAGTCAATGAAGGGAATTATGCAAATATTTGATCTGATGCTTGGCTAAAGCCTCTTCTTAACTTTGACTCAAAATGGTAACCATTGGCTTGGGCATACCTAGCTTGGAAAGATCCAAAGGTTAAAGACCATATTAATATGAGCAACAACTCCAAATCATGGATTTCTATTAGTAATCTGGTTGAAGAAGAGAAAATCAAACAAATTATAGATGAACTTCAAAGTATGCTTTAAGAGTTTTACTACTGATTTTTACAAGAAAGGATGAGTTGGCTTGGAATCTATCAAAATATGGTGGATGCTAAGTTGGGATATGAGGATTTAGAGCAATCAAAATTTCTTACTCCCAAATATTTTTCTTGGAAGAATATTTGGTCACTAGAAACTCTCCCTAAGGCCTCAACATTCCTTTGGTTAATAGTTTAAAACAAGATTCTAACAAGAGAGAGTCTACAAAGAAGAGGATATCATGGACCTTTCAGATGTGCCTTGTATGAGAAGGATTTAGAAATATTAGACCATTTACTTCTTCATTATATCTTTGCTCACACCATTTGGGATTACTTTTTTAAAATATAAAAATATATTAGATAGCTCTATCAACATTAAAAGAGTTGATGAAATGTCAGATTAATTATTTCAAAGGTAAAGCATTAAGTATTCTATGGAGAATTAGCCTTCCATTATCTGTAAGAATTTATGGCTTGAAAGGAATAATAGAATTTTATAAATAAATCTCAATGCTCAAGTTTGGAACTGTGTTATTATCTTTATTGTAGAATGCTTATAGATATGCTACTCATCATGGGAAGTTTCAAGTGCAGAAAAAGAGGTGGTAACAACTTGGTTATAGGATTTGAACATACATGGAAGAGTCGTTTGCTATAATGGCATTAAAACAAAGGATCTACTTTGATCTAGTGTAAAATAAAAATATTCAAAAATTAGGTTTGTCAAAATTAATTTTCATGGTGCTTTTAAAGAAAATCCAAGAAAAGGGTAGTGTTTTTTGAGATAATGAAGGCAAAATTCTCTCCACTTACTCATAATCATTTGGAACTTCAACTAATAACTATGCATAGGCTAGGACACTTCTTATAGGGATTAAAATTGCAATATAAAAAGGATAGAAATATATTTTATTTGAGGGGATTCATAAATTATTAACTATGCATAGGCTAGGACACTTCTTATAGGGATTAAAATTGCAATAGAAAAATGATAGAAATATATTTCATTTGAGGGGATTCATAAATTATCGTTAATGCTATCAACAAAAATAGATGTGGAGATTGGATAAAAATTAATTTTGTTGTTGATATCCACCATCTATTATTGCAGGCAATCTCTTGGGAATGTGGGTATATTTATAGAGAAGAAAATTGGGTAGCAAATAATTTAACCAATCATGGTATTCTTCATCTTGGTGAAATTCAAATGTTATAAGGCAACCAATCAAGTGAGATTTTATCTCTTAATCAAAATGATGTCAAGTTAAAGAACATAGCACTTCAAACAAGTTAAAGAACATATTTGATAGAAAAAATTAAAAATATTTGGAATAAAAAATTAATCCATGTAACAACAAATATAATATTTTAGTAATTTTATGGGAATGGCACCCAATAGAAGTCACATATAACTTATTAAAAAGGAAAGAGTCTATAGAGTTTTATTTGTCCAAGTGTCATAATAAGATAAGAAAATCATAAGTAGAGAAATATTTTTAGGAGTTAAATAATTTTGTTTACATAGTTGTTACGAAGAGACGTAATATTATAATATAATAATTTTAATAAAATATTTCCTAGGTTCAAACCTCATGGGCATGCCCAATCTAGGGCAAAGGTAGTAGTCTGACTTGAGTCCATTGAGTGTGCGCTAACTTGATGATGACGGTACCAACCCCGAGCCACTAGGGGTCTCCCTCACTCCGGGTCATGTTTACCGAGGCGAGGTAGGGGTTATAGTGGTAGCACCATGATTTGATGCTATGATCGAAGGCAATGCGACTTGACCCTGTGACCAGTTGTTCAAAAAGGAAAGGTAGTTGCTGATTCCTCTATGTATCAAAAAAAGTTTTTTTTCAAAAAAAAAAAAAAAAAAGTGAGAAATATTTTTAGGAGTTAAATAATTTTGTTTACATAGTTGTTACGATGAGACGTAATATTATAATATAACAATTTTAATAAAATATTTATTTTATTTAATGAAAATATTTTATATAATTTCATATAAAGAGAGCTCAACCAATCAATTTCTTCAAATTTTTCAATGGTCAAATTCTTTGATATTTATAGAATAAACTTAGGTTCAAATATTTTCAAGCAAGTCATATATGTATAATTATCAAATTATTAAAATACTACCATATGATCATAATATAATAAGAATGAGACTCATTCAAATTTCATATAACCAATTAAAAAAATCATATGAAGAAAATATTTCAATAAAAAGTAAAAAATTAAATAAAACTTTTATTGCTTGTTTGAATGGGCACAATTAAACTTTTATTCCTAATTTGAAATAGGAGGTCCAATATTTAAATTAAACTAGAAGAGTAGGTTGTGCACAATATTTTAAAGTTTGGAAAAATACATATAATAAAATTCTTTATTACTTGAGTGGGCCTAATGAAAGAGACTTTGAAACTCTTAAAGAGATCCAATATTAAAAGTCTTTATAACTTGAGTGTGCCTAACAAAAGAAACTTTGAAACTCTTAAAAGAGATTCAATATATGATTGTATTAGACTTGGTTGACAAATATATGTGTCATTTGAGAGGACTTTGGACCTTCTTTTTTAAAATCTAAAAATTTAACAAGTTGAATTAATACCATTTAATTAGAAAACTATTTTATTTAGCAATTTTTTTAATAAATTAGATAAAGTTGAATTAATATATTTTCATTAAAAACTTACTTCAAAATTTTTTAATTTAATTTTTTTCACTTAATTAATACTATTTGATATAAAATTTTCATGCATTTTCACTAGTCAAAGGAACCATTATTGTTATGAATTGTTTCTCACATGGACAGTGTGAAGGATTAGGATTTTTTCCTTAAAAAATATCTCATCTTTTAGGAGCCATATCTTCACGAAGAGTTATCCAATTTAGTTGATTCTTGGACCAACTTGTGTAGAATTTGAATAGCTTTAAAATGGGTGGTCATATGCAAAAATCTGAGCAATATTGAGGGAGATACGATCCTATGAAGTCAACCATTCAGAACAAGGGCAGTGGCAATTTTTCAAGTCACGAAAAACAAAATTGCAAATATTTTTTAGCTAGGGTTCGAACGATGGGAAGAGCAATGAAGGGCTAGGACTCTAGTGAGGCAAAACATTCTATCTGGACAAGGAATTTTTTAGCTAAGTTTTTTTCCCTTTCTTTATCTTAGAAATTGTGCATGAGAAGTTTATAAAGTTTTTATCAAATATTATATTTTCTATAGGACATTCAAATAAATTTCAATAGATTTTGAGTTTTAGTTTCCTTGCCATGGACCGATTTATAGTTAAATCTTTAGAATCATCTCTAGTGGTAGAGGTTAGTGAGCGCACCTCAGAGAGATCCTCATTGCTCCAAGATAGGGCAATTTTTGGTAAATTTAATGGGTATTGGCCAGGGGCTTTAGCCTTGATAAAATGGATTGATAGGAGTTGGAAGTCTCTAGGAGTGATTCTATCATTTCTTTCCAAAGGTTTCTTCCTAGCCATTTTTTGTTCTAGGGAAGAAAGAGAAAAAATCCTAAAAGGGGGTCCTTGGTTTATGGGAAGAGCAGGACTCTTCCTTACCCATTGGTATGAAGGCTTTTCACCTAAAAATATAAATCTATCCCTAGTACTAGTCTAGGTTAGAATGTTTGGGTTACCCATTGAATTTTAAGAAATAGATACCTTCAATGCAATAGACAACACTCTAGGAGAATTCCTTGAGATTTCAAATAGACAAAATATGGATTCTTGGCTATTTATGCTCAAATATTGGTCATGATTGATATAAGTAAAGTTTTACCAAAATCAATCATTCTTAAGTATAGGGATAAGATGTGGACCCAAACTATAGATTATGAAAACATATCTTTTAGATGTAGAATATGTCATGAGGTGGGGCATACTGAGAGTGTGACAACCCTAATTGTCACTAACCAACCACTCAATCAATTATTTTTTTTCCACACTTACATTTTCCATGAGGCAAGAGACATAATCATGACCTAAGATAGACTCATTTCATTTGGATCGAAGATTATCAAGGCATATAGCATCAAGAGCTATCGAGACTTGATTAGAGTCTCTTATGGTGGAAGTGATCAGCTTCTATGAAATCCTCATACCCCCATTGGTATGAGAACGTTGGCCAAGCATGAGGTTTCATTCCATAAAATGGAAAATCACCAATATACATACTATCCACCAAGATCAATACGTACGTGAATGCATTGAAGATGGAGAACCACACCAATAGAAAACCATCATAGATAAAATAAACTTATTAATGGTTATTCATAGGTCTTAGAGATGATTCTCTTCATCTAGAAGATATTTCTAAGACAACAATATCACTAACGTGATAAGAATCCATGGAATGCCATCTTAAATATGATTATATAACTTTAAATCTCTTAGAAACATAATGGTTCACCCTTTTTTTTTAGACAACCCTTTTGTTGTAAACATTGATTTATTTACAAAGGACATTACTTGTCCAATAAGGGTGTACCCCACCTCATGCACACTCAACATCTTAGCTTTTAGAATATAATATTTGTTTGTTTTTAATTCAAGACCAATTTTTGCCTCATTGTGGATTTTACTCCACTTCGAGTTTCAATGTGTTCTAATTTGAACCATAATGAGTGTATATGAGGTGAACATAAACTAATGGAGCCTTTTATGATAATATTTATTCATCATAACCATATATTTGTAACATCACATGAGAGATTCACTTAAGCAGAAGTTATATTCCATTGTGAATAGCTTTTATGAATGCCACATAACTATTGAATACAAGAAGCAAGACTGATTATCTACATCATTCATATTTGACCAATTTAATCCAAAAAGTATATGACACAATCACATATCATTAAATCCTCGATATGTTAGAAATTATGCATACATTCTTAGCATCATAAATGAATTTGTTGAATGAATAGTGTTCAATTATAAACATGCATAACTATCCCATTATATCATTTAACCATCTCATCCACATATATCATTTACATTCTGAAGGTAAAAGTAATAGGAACAAGAAATAACACATCAATCCACAAAATAGAGTGACACACTATTTTATCCTGGGAAAACCTTGACGAAAAAAAACCCAACCTCCAAAATGTATTCTTTCCTCATATTCATAAACTTAAATACCAAGTTTACAAGTATATAAGGGTATCTACCGATCCCTTTCAATAAAATACAAGTCAATGAATACCATTATTCCATATCATGCTTATGATGCAATTAAGGAAGTTTCCTAATTCCTTTCTCTAAGTCATCATTATAACATTAAGGTATTTCTCATACCAAAAAGGAATCCACCTATTCCTTTAAAATCAATGATGCAATTAAGGAATCTACCAGTTCCTTTCTCTAATTCATCATATGAATGTTAATATTTTACATATGTTTATGATAATCATTGGAATCACATTTTGGAGAAGTCTTGACGACTTTGGAGGAAACCTTGTAAATTCCCTCAATAATGAATATAAACCCATTCTTTTCTTCTCTAAGTATCCATACAAAGTGTATGAATAGGGAAGCTTATAACTTCCTCAAGAATATATTCTCCATCCACTCTTATTTAAAACCTTAATATTATTAAGGTAGTATCTATCTCACATTTTCTATGCATCAAACCAAGAATAGATCCTTGTCTATTCTTTCCTTAATTATTTATTATAGATTTCATGGTTTGAGAGGATTCAACCTCCTCTCATCCATTCTAACTTCCAATCATGCCAACTTCACCAGTCCATAAATCCTATATATGGTCATTAATCGTATGATTGAATATAGTGAGGAAACCCCATAATCTCCTCTAAATATTCTTCTAAAATTTTGCATAAATTTGATTAAAACATAGAATAAGGGTGCTATTTTTCCCTTCCCTATCAAATGAATATATATATATATATATCCACTATTCATTTACTATTCACTAGTTACTATTTACTATTCACTATTCACTATTCACTATTCACTATTCACTATTCACTATTCACTATTCACTATTCACTATTCACTATTCACTGTTCACTGTTCACTATCCACTGTGAAGTGAACTCTACGTTCATCCTGCTACACATAATCGACATGTGGAGTCATCGAATTATAGTCATTTTGTGCTATAATCACTATTCATATTTACTATTCACTATTCATTTTACCATTTACTATTCACTATTTTAAGCCATCCCTTTGAATAGTTTATTACAATCCAAATAGGTAATCGATTCTTCCAATAATCTAGATAGGACATTTAAATTTAGATCATGGCTTCGAATATATGAGGCAGTAGAAGATTAAGTTTTTACCAATAAGCTTCAACAAGCTTTTAAATGGGGATAAATCCTAATCCTTCAGTAAATGAATGAAGCTACTAGTGCGTGAAGTTTACCCATTAGGCTTCAAACTAGCTTTAATAGAAAATTATATCCCTTTTAACTAGTAACAAATGAGGTTATAATGAAGCTTCTATCAAGCATAGTAAATAAACCCACATTATTTGATTAACAACCTAATCAATATAAGAGAGATCCAACCTAATCTATCTTCTCTTGAAACTTCCAAGTGCTCCCCGAGTCTTCATGCTTTTCTCCATGAGTTGAGTCCTTCCAATCTTCCAAGAGCTGCCTTCTTCTTCAACTAAGAAATCTCTTCAACCTTCTGGTTTCTGATCCACCAAGGTGGAGAGCATACTCCCTAGGTATCCAAGATTTCTTCTACCTAAAACTTAGTACTCTCCCAAAGATTTTTGGTTTCTGATCCACCATAGTGGAGAGCATACTCCCGAAGCTCCAGGATTTCCTAGATACCCTTTCCTTCCCAAGGTGTCCTCTATTAATAGTAAAATTTCCCCACTGATGGCCAAATAGTGACCTTATTATTTTATTATTAAAATATGCCTTGGGCCCCTTAAGACTTATCAAATCATATGGAGGGTAATCCAAAAGTATAAGAGGGTCCACATAAAGATAAGGTAGGTGACCTTATCTTTTTTGTGTTCCCTTTTTATGGGAACAAATACAAAACTAACACTATTGAGGTATAGAATAGATACAAAGGTAGGACTATTAATGATAAGATAAGAGACCTCCCTTTTATTTCCACCAATGTAGGGAAGCCAAATGGATAATTCCCAAGAGGATAGGATAATTCTTATATTATTTAATAATACTAGAGTCCTTTTAAGTTCAATCAAAATTGGGTCCACTTTGTGGGCACCTAATTATTTTAATAAAAAGGGTGACCCATATACTACTATTTGGTAGGTGGGTGTTGCAAGGTTGACTTTGGAGGAATCTCACCTACCATTCTAGCCATCCTAAAGCCACCATATGGATTATAATCCAAAAGTAGGGAAGAAAGGGTCCTACTAAGGATAAGATAGGTGGTCCCTTTGTTTTTTTTTGTGTCCCCCTTTGGTCCACATCCCTCCAAAACATCCCTAATTAAACAATAGAGAAGAGAATCTCACTTTTCTCTCCACCAACCAAATTATGCCATGAGGGCAATAGAATAGGCTTTTAGTATTAAATAATACTAGTGCCCAATTTGGTCCAATAAGAATTGGACATTTAATTGCATTAATATTAAATGCAATTAACCTTATTATTAAACATTAAACATGCTTAATTATTTTTATTATTTTCCCTCCTAAATTCCTTCAAAATTCCTTAAATTGGAATTTTGTAAACTTCTTTAGGGCCTATGCCCCTTTTTGTTGAGCATTATTTGATCCCAAGATCAATTAATGTCCTATTGAGAGGGTTCGAGGGTAACGGGTCATGACAGAGAGATCATGCCCTAAGAAGAGCCAACATAATCATATGTAGAAAACTGCAAGAGAAACTTACAAATGGTTATGGATGAAGATGTTTTTCAACTTCCAAAAAATAGATCTAAAAAAATAAAAGAAAATAAATAATGGAGACTAGTAAGAAAGGATATTGGAAGAAATACCAACTCTTTTGAGGCTTTAGCCTATGAATAAAAAGTAGATCAAAACTTAGAGGACACAATACAACAATTTCAACATATTAATAAGGAATCGTCTATATAGTATGATCCTGATTTAAGGAAGAAAATTCTTGATGAACCTAAGGAATGTGTTTCATTAGATTTTGAAGACTCTCTTGAAGTACCATGCACCATTCAGGAGAAAAAAATTAGTAAATAAAATGTAGTTTTAGAAGTTAATACCTCTGCCATTAATAAGGAAATACTAGAAAATGAACAAAATAAGTAAAAATATTCTATAATAGAACCAGGTTAGGATAAATATTATGAAAAATAAAATTATGAAATAATATTGAAGAATAGAATAATAAGACCTATTCTTGATATAGGCAAGAAAAAAAGAGGAAAACCCTTAAATTATCAAGCAATATCGAGGTACGCAAGAGAAAATATAGAGAAAGGAACACAAACTAAGTTGGTTGAACTTTTATTTACCAAAAAATACAATAATATTGGTAATACACATGCGAGGCCAAAAGCCCTTGATGAGACATGATTAGCATCTCATATAATATAAGGGATGCTAATGCCCCCTCAAAGCAGAAGTGTATTAGGAACCTATGTTTAAGTAAAAAACCTAATATTATTTGTATCCAATAAACTAAAATGACAAAAGAAGTTTAAAAAACTATGAAAGTAGTATGGGCAATATGTGAATGGGATGTTATGGAGTATGAAGGAGAGATAAGGGAAATTCTAACTTGTTGAAATCCTTTTAGAACCTCTTGTGTAACCATTCATAAAACTAGGTATTGGATAGTCTCTTTAGTCACTTGCTACTTTGCAGATATTTATTTCATCCTTATCAATGTCTATGGACCTACAACTCAGTCAGGTAGATTAGAAGTTTAGAATGGGATTGAAGCCTTTATGAGAAGTAAAGACCAAGAAACCTGATTCATGATCATTGGATATTTTAATGCCACAACCAAGCTAGATATTTTTTTGGGGAAATTAGAAAATTAACCCAAAGTATGAAATATTTCTCAGCTTTTATTAAAAATAATAATCTATGGGAAGTTGAGTTTGAAGAATACAACTATACTTAGACCAACAACATGAGAGGCTAGAATCTAATAGCAAAAAAATTAGACAGATCAACTCTCTCCGATCATTGGCTAGATGAAATTACTTGTGCTAAAATTAATACCTTAACAAGGATTGGTTCAAATCACTAGCCAATAAAAGTTAAAGTGGTGGTAAGTGAATTCAAAAAAGATCATATTTTAAATATGAGCATATGTGGGAAGACCATCCTCAACTTACTGATATGATAGCTCAAACGTGAAATTATTTAGGTAATGGTGGGTTGTGTGCTCTTCCAAATCAAGTTAAATGTATGAAATCTAGATTAAAATAATGGAATTAGAATGCCTTTGGAAAAAAATTTGGGAAGAAAGAAGAAATATAAGATAAACTTTCAAAATTCCAAAAAGGTGATCATAATAATCCAAGTCTAGAGGAAAGGAAGTTACTTAGTGAATATTATAAAATTTTAAGGAAGAAATTTTTTGGAGATTAAAATCAATACAAACTT